>APFE030347216.1:254592-282954 GCA_000404065.3 Pinus taeda
GAGATTCACAGCAAGAAAACAATTATGAAGCAAATGTGACAGGTGAGGTGTTACAAGATGCTTTGATTCTTTCTTTCGAAAATATTACTGATTCCTGGGTGGTAGATTCAGGGGCCTCATTCGATGCCACACCTGATAAGAAATACTTTCATGACTATGTTCAAGGAGATTTTGGACAAGTTCGTTTGGGTGATGATAAACCCTGTAAAATTGTTGGAATGGGTAAGGTTCTTGTAAAACAGCAGAATGGAAACCAATGGCTACTAAAGGAGGTAGGGCATGTTCCAGATCTAAAGAAAAATCTGATTTCAACAGGGCAGTTAGGCAGTGAAGGTTGTGTGACAACTTTCACAGATAAAGCTTGGAAGGTCACCAAAGGAGCCCTGGTAATAGCAAAAGGCGAAAAGGTTGGTACATTGTATTTATGCAATGGTATTTCTAACACTGTTAATGCTTTAACTTCCAAAGGAGCAGATGCAGCATTATGGCATCATAGGCTTGGACACATGAGTGAAAAAGGGATGAAGATTCTTCACTCAAGGAATTTGTTGCCGGGTTTGAAGAATGTTGATTTGGACTTCTGTGAAAATTGCATTTATGGAAAACATAAGAGAGTCAGATTTCTTAGAGTTGGGAAAGAAAAGAAGAGCGAAAAATTAGAGCTTTTGCATACAGATGTATGGGGCTGCTCAGGTATCATCTCTCAGTGGCTCTCGTTATTATGTTATTTTTATTGATGATGCAACTAGAAAAACTTGGATTTATTGTATTAAGAATAAATCTGATGTATTTGATACTTTCAAGAAATGGAAAGCTTTGGTTGAGATTGAGACAGGGAAGAAATTGAAGTGTCTTAGATCAGACAATGGAGGTGAATATTGCAGCAAAGAGTTTGATAGGTATTGTTTAGAGCATGGAATTCATAGAGAGAAGACAACTCCAAGAACACCACAAGAAAATGGTGTGTTAGAAAGGATGAACAGAACAATCATGGAGCGTGCAAGGTGCATGAGATTGCATGTAGGATTGCGCTTACAGTTTTGGACAGATGGTATAGATATTGTTGTTTATCTAATAAACAGAGGGCCTTCAATTTCCTTGGATGGTTGTGCTCCAGAGGAAGCATGGACAGGTAAAAAGGTAAACTACTACCTTTTTACGCCTTTTGGTTGTGAGGCCTTTGTCCACATTGATAAAGAAAATAGAACAAATCTTGAGGCAAAGTCAAACAAATGTACCTTTATTGGATATGGTGTTAATGATTTCGGTTATTGCTTATATGATTAAAAAAATCACAAAATCATTAGGAGCAGAGATGTAATATTTAATGAAAAGGTCTTGTATAAGAATCAGTTGCAGGAAAAGAAACAAGAAAAAGAAAACAAGGAATACGTAGTTCTTGATGAAATCACTGAAAAAGTAAAGGTGCCTAAAAATAATAATAATTAACAACCACAACAACAACAACCATCACAACAGCAACAGGCACCCAAAACACCTGAAAGTGGTGTTAGAAGATCTACCAGGATAAGTAGGCCCCTTGAACGATACTCTCCTCCATTATATTATTTATTGTTGATTGATTCTGGTGAACCCGAATGTTGTGAATAAGCAATGCAAGTTGAAAGCAGGAAGAAGTGGGAGGTAGCCATGGAAGAAGAGATGGACTCCTTAATGCATAACCAGACTTGGGACTTAGTCAGGTTGCCTGCAGGAACAACTACATTGAAGAATAAATTGGTTTACAGCTTGAAGGAAGAAGATGGAGGAAAGTAGAGGTACAAAGCTAGAATTGTGGTGAAGGGGTTTGCACAGAAGAAAGGTATTGATTTTGATGAAATATTTTCTCCTGTTGTTAAAATGACTTCAATCAGAACTATTTTGAGTCTTGTAGCAGCTGAAGATTTGCATCTTGAGCAGTTAGATGTAAAGACAACCATTCTCCATGGGGAATTGGAGGAAGAGATATATATGCAGCAGCCACAAGGATATGAAGTGAAAGGGAAGGAAAAACTTGTGTGCAGGTTGAAGAAGAGCTTGTATGGCTTAAAACAGGCTCCAAGGTAGTGGTATCTGAAATTTGACAAGTTTATGTCTGAACAAGGTTATACTAGATGTCACTCCGATCATTGTGTTTATCTGAAAAAGCAAAATGATGGCAGCTATATTATATTGTTATTGTATGTAGATGACATGCTTGTTGCAGGATCTAACATACAGGAAATATATGTGCTCAAAAGAAAATTGGAAAATTCATTTGCAATGAAGGATTTGGGAGCTGCAAAACAAATCCTTGGTATGAGAATAACTAGAGACAGGAAAAATCGCAAATTAACATTGTCTCAGAATGAGTACATACAAAAGCTGTTGAAAATATTTAACATGCACAATGCAAAACCAGTTAGTACACCTTTTGCTAGCCATTTCAAACTTAGTAAGGAAATATGCCCAAAGACCCAAGAAGACGTGGATTATATGTCTAAACTTCCATATGCATCAGCAGTTGGAAGATTAATGTATGCAATGGTCTGCATAAGGTCTGATATTGCACATGCAGTGGGAGTTGTAAGCAGGTACATGAACAATCCAGGAAAGGAACATTGGATGGCAGTGAAATGGATTCTTAGATATTTGAAAGGTGCCACAAATCAAGTATTATGCTTTGGTGGTTCAAAAATTTATCTACAAGGATATGTTGATGCAGATATGGCAGGTGACAGAGATAACAAGAGGAGCACTATAGGATATGTATTTATTGTAGGTTGAACAGCTGTCAATTGGGTTTCAAAAATCCAAAGTGTTGTTTCACTTTCAACAACAGATGCAGAGTATGTTGCTGCTACAGAGGCTAGTAGAGAAATGATTTGGTTACAAAGGTTTATGGGTGAATTGGGTAAGAAGCATGATATAGGCACATTATACAGTGATAGCCAAAGTGCCATTCATCTTGCAAAGAACTCAACATTTCATTCTAGGACTAAACACATATAGCTCAAGTACCATTTCATACGATCAGTGTTGGAAGATGGAGAGTTGAAGCTGGAAAAGATAGACACTAGCCAGAATCCTACAGATATGCTAACAAAAGTTGTAACCAGGGAGAAACTGAGAATATGCTCAGTTTCAAATGGTCGTCATGGATGATGATGAAGATGAGAAATAGCCAAGTCCAAAGAGGAGTCATTTTCCAGTAAATGAAGTAGCGGTGGAGTTGCTACAATCATTCTCCAAGTGGGAGATTGTTGGGTGTGGAGCATGATTATTTAGAGATCTTTGTTTCAGCTGGATGTATACCCCAGGAAGTTTGTACACCAATCCATGCAGGGGGTGTAGGAGGGACTTGTCACCCTCGCGGGGGTCCTAAGGGGGCTAATCCCCCCCTGCTGGGGGGTTCGGAGGCCAGCGGTCCCCCGGCAGGCGTTTCAGAGGCAGTGTCCCTGAAGCCAAAAATAGATTTAAAATTGCCTTGTAAAAGTATAGTAATTTGTAGTCAATCTGGTTCGTTCATTAGGCAGATGATCTGATGGTAGAACTTATGTTTATTTTAGGGTTTTTTGCCCTGGAAAGAAACCCCTCTCTTTGTATGAGGGCATTGTATTAAGGCTATGTAATAGATGTGTATTCTCTGAGCGAGAAACAATGAGGTGAGGTTGTGAGATAAAATAGAGGATATTACAGTGGATCTGATGTAGGTTGTGTCTCTTCATTTTGCTGGATAATAGAAAGGAAGGATTGGCTGTTCGGGGTGGACATAGCCCAAACTGGGTGAACCACGTATATATGTGTCTCTCTAGTTTTATGTGTTTTCTGTGTTTATATTTTTGAAATATTCTATGTGTTCCATTGCTCTGTAATATATAATTTTCTAACAAAAATATGCTTTTAGTCCTAGATAATTCAGGAGGATCTTGTAAATTTAGTAAAACATAACAAATATCAGCATACCATGGTGATTGAAGAAAGGCCTGGTTGATTAGTTGAGTCACCATCTTCTCTTCATTATCTATTGCTGCAATAAAGTTTATATCCAAGGCCTGACAGTTCGATTTAGCCATGAGCTTGGATAAACCTTGGCCCTTGATTAACTTTGTAGGTTTAATTTCTATATCATACTCTAAAATAGTAGCAATCCACTTTCCCCTCTTTCCATCAGGACCATCCTAAGTTGGGATGTCTTTTACTACTAAATTAGGAGCGTAAGCTACTACCTGAGAATATAAGATGTATACCCTAAAATCTTTAATGGCTTTGACCAAAGCCAAGGCCTGTTTTTCCATTATATTATATTTTGAGGGGTATCTCTCAGGGCTTTGCTAAAGAAAGAAATGGGTTGTTCATAGCCCTAGTCATTTTTCCGTAATAGGACAACAACTATTGTGTGCTCTAAATCAAATGAAAATAAAATGAAATCTCTATCAAATTTGGGACTTATTAGTACAGGTGTTTTAGTTAAGGCTAGTTTGATGTCTTCAAAGGATTTCTTAGCCTCAACTGTCCATTTCATGGTGGAGTCTTTTTTCAGCATATTGTTTAGTGATCTAATTAAGTCTGCTAGGTTAGATATAAATCTTCTAAGAAAATTGATTTTTCCTAAGAAAGCTTGTAATTCTCTAATGTTCCTGGGGTGTCTTATTTGTAAGATGGCTTCTATTCTTGCAGGGTCTATTCTTATACCATCTTTCGAAATTATGTGACCTAATAACTTTCCTTCCTCTAACCCAAACAAGGAAATTTGGGGTTCAAGGAGATTCCAAACTTTCTGCATTTAATAAAGACTTGTCTTAGATGATCTAAATGTTGATTGTCAGACTTTGAAAACACAGTAATGTCATCTAGATATATCACAAGGAAATCATGAATTTCTTTAGTAAAGGCTATATCCATAACCCTATGGAAAGTAGATCCTGCATTCATTAGCCCAAAAGGAATTTTCACATACATAAAAGTGCCCCAAGGAGTAGTAAAGGCAGTTTTGGGTTGGTCATCAGGATGAACTAAGATTCGATTATAACCAGAAAACCCATCCAACAATGAGATTCTGGTTGATCCAACTACTCTCTGTAAAATTTGATCCATATTGGGGAGAGGGTAATTGTCTTTAAGTGATACTTTATTAAGGCTTCTGAGATCCACAAAGAGTCTGATATCACCAGTTTTCTTTCTAGTTGGCACAAAGTTTGAGACCCAATCAGAAAATATGATTGGTGCAATTATTCTAGCATCATACATCATCTGAATTTCTTTTTCTATTGCAAGTAATAAGACATGATTGATCCTTCTTAGTCTTTTCTTGAAAGGCTTTTGATTTTATTTAATAGGAATTATGTATTGAATGATGTTGGTGTCATAAGATTTAAGGTCCTCGTAACTCCAAGAAAAAACATCCCTAAATTCTTTCAACAACTCAATGTATTTCACTATTTTAGTTGGAGGTAATGATTTTGAAAGTTTGATCAATTTTGGATTTTCATCAGTGCCTATATTACATTCCTCTATATCAGATCTTAATGGTTCCATTTTAGGTTTCCTAGGAACAATTTGAATCAAATAAATCTTCTAGAGGGGTTAATCCCTTTGGTAAGAAGTTATCCTTTAGATTAATTACTTCAGTTTCTTCGTTGATCATTTCATCAATATCCATTAGCTCTAAGTTATCTACATCTGATTTGGTAAACTTAGTTGGGTTAAGTCTATCTATTTTATCATCTTCTATCTCATTTACTTCTATCTTATCCTTATTGTTAAGATCTATGGATGTATCAGTATCTATATTATCATTTACAAACTCTTCTTCTGAAAGCAAAAAGTTGTTTATCTGTTTATCATTAGACAATAATTTCCAATTCTTCAAATTATCTGGAATTACAAGTCTGTGCCTAACTTCGGCAGTGTACTGATAGTTAGGTTGGAAGGGTAATTTACAAGTGCTGGCAAACATTGATAAATTATGGGCTTGCATGTTGTGTTTTCTTGGGATTACTGCAAGCTTTGTTTCTAGGAAAGTGTTAAGTATTTCTATAATACTATCTCTATAGAAACCTAATCTAGGATCTTGTTTAGGAACAAATTCCCCCTAGGGTCTTGGGTTGATACCCTAGCAGATCAGGGATTATCTACAAGGAAAAACAAGCATTCCACACAACCATGATGCTAATATAAACAAACTACACGAAGAGAGGTGCACCTGGGGGTCCTTCATTTGGGAAGATCCAGCAAGGGTCCAAACCCTCTTGGAGGTCCTTTCGATCCTTCAACCCGCAAAACAATCTATTCCAGAAAACACAATAGTATATTGACCAAGCATCATAAAGAAATCATCTTCATAGCATATTGGAAGGTTGTTAGTTATACAATTAAAACAACCATTCATATGTGAATCATAACATTGATATCATAAATATGAAGAAGATTTATATCAGGAACAAGACAAGTGTTTCTTTTATTATAGATAACTAAAGTACAGAAAGGAATGATTTCACCTGAGTCTTCCTTTTGCAGGCTCCAAGCAGAACCATCCTCCAGATTCGTCCAGTCTCAAGCCTTCAACAAACTCCTTCCATGACTTACTCCAAGATATCTCAACTAATGGAAAGACATCATAAACTCAAGGAAACAAGTTCCTGTAATGGGAAGTGATGGAAGCACGAAGGATCTTCAAACTATTAGGATAAACTCAACAGGTGATTTTTCTCTCTATGCTCTCTCCTTAGGCTTCCCATGAGCTTTTATATTCCCAAGTAATTTCTTAGTTGGGAATTGTTGGAACAGTTGGGCCACGGGCACTAATAGGTAATCAATAGGTAAAACCTGTGATCTCTGCCCGAAATTAAGGAGATTTATTTTTTTTAAGTGTTTTAAGACATATAAATGGGTTGGGTATACACAGACCTGCGTACACACATGTTTAGCTCAGGGCAATGTCGTGTATAGGGAGTAAAACACCGTTCTTTAAGTATTTGGACCAGGTCTGGAAGGAGGGGTTACCCTAGGCCATGAGTGCATCATCACAAACATCAAGAGTGAGATCTGGAGCTATAACAGGTCTTTAATCATATATACAGCATCAATCTGTTTTACAATTGGTTCAAAGTATCCCATAACAAAAAATCTTTTAGCTCCTAGATTCCTAACTAACTCAAGACCTAAAATTAATGTTTCATATTCAGCTATATTATTTGTACATTTAAAATTCAGTCTATATGCATGGCCTTCTAAATAATTGTTCTCTAAGTTATATATCCACACTTCTGCTCCTACTCTTAACCTATTTACTGATCCATCAAATTCTAAATGGCATAATATCTCATGATCATAATTTTCACTATCTGGTGGAACAAACTTTTCATCGTTCACAGCAATTAGACCTTCTTGTTCATTGGATAGTTCTGTAGTCTAATTAGTCTCATATGGTGTAGAAACTACAATTTCTTTTGGTTATGTATCAATACTGTCTAAATGTGTTTTTTTTTTTTTTTTATCAACATTATACAAGATAAAAGAGTCAATATCTGAGTGTAAGGAGTAGATGGGAAAGTTTTGAGGCTGATCCTGGCTACTTACCATATATTTCATTAAGGTTTCTTGGTATAGTTACTTAGGTTGTCCAAAAACAGAGATTGTTGCATAAGACATATCTAGTTGTAGAGATCCGTGAAGTTTGGCTCCCCATGAAATGGATAATAGCATGTCATACTTCAGCGGGATGTCAGCAACTACAATGTCCATAAGGATGCTTTTGGCAGGATACTGGACTAAAGTAACACATAGGTCTTCGATTAATCCTAGACACTTTATTTGAGTAGAGTCAAATGAGAATAAGTCTTTGTAGGGCCTTGTAATATCTAGGTTCAATTTTTCCATTACTGATTTGGGAATTAAATTGTGAGAGGCCCCAGAATCCAACATTGCATTATGTAGAATTTTGTCATGGATACTAAGGCTTATGTAAAAAGGTGGAACTCCTCCTTCTAATGGTTTGACATTAACATCAGGACCAAATATGAGTTCTTGTTTATCATCAAACAAGTTAACTGAATCTTCATTTTTAGCAATGTTTAAGGTTTGGTTTATCTATGATTCGTAAGGTTGATTCTTGATTAGTTCTGTTAAAGGGACTGCAATCTTTAGCTTTGCTATCTCTGCTCCCAAATTGAAAGGCAAATAGGCTTTCTCTATTTGAAGGTTTGGAGTTTTAGCAGCAGGGATTTGAGTAGGATTGTTTTCTTTTTCTTTATTGGGGATCTCTTTATGTGGATTTTCAAGTGGAATTGAAGTGGATGGTTGATCAACAGAAGATTGATCGAAGTTTATATCTATAATTGTGGGGCCAGAAGGATTTGGGTTTTGCCTAGGGAGAATTCGGAGGATCTTTGAAACAGGGGCTTCTTTTATTTTCTTGGGTTGATTTTGGGTTGTTTTCTTGGTTTGGTCGGGACATCTGCATTCCTTTTGCTTCTTACATGATATTGCTTGTGAACTTCAAAAATGGTAGAGTCATATCCTTGTTTATAATCAAATGATTCACCAGACTGTACCTGTAATTGCTGCAGCATATACAATTCCTCCTCATCTTGGGTTAGAAAAACAGTGTCTTCATCATTTACTCCCATTAGGTTTATTTGTGTATCATACTCTGGATTTTCTGGATTAGATGTTTCTACATAATTTTCTTGAAAAGGAGGCCTTATGTTCTGATCTGGTCCATTTTTCCCTATGTTTTGGTTATTTCTGAAATTTGGGTTTCTAATTGGAGGTGCTTGTTGGTTATCCCATTGGGGTTTCCTTTCCATGTTACCTGTTCTTTCCATTAGTCTTTCCATGTTTTTGGCCAAGTTATCTATTTTAAGATCAGATGGTGAAGTTTCCTCCTTAACAGTTCTCTTTTCATTTCTAACTCTAGCCCTTTTAGCTAACAAATTAGCTTCAACACTAAAAGCTACACTTTTCATTTCTACTAATGTTGGGGGGTTTATTTCCCTAAGTTGGTATGACATATCAGTATCAAAACCATCAGGGAACTTTATTAACGCTAAGTCAGGTGGGGGTCTAAGGTTAACTAGGATTGCATTATATATATTATTGAATCTAGTGCAGTAATATTGAATAGTTTTAATAGGTCCTTTATTAATCTTCTCAATTCTGAAAGGATTTGTAAAGGATTCTTTTTATTTTCCCACCTATCAATAAACAACCTTTGGAAATTTGCTAGGTCTGCTATATGATTGGCTAGGAAAGGCTTTAAACCACTTCTTGACATCACTAGTCAAAGATTGGGCAAAGAGCCTCATCTGGACATAAGCTTCATCTAATTCATGTATTTCAAAGAAGTCAGACATCCTATTTACATGCTACTAGGCAGTGTATTGACCAATAGCATCAAACAAGGGAATATTACTCTGATAATCTACAGGCATAACATGAAGTTGGGCAGTTAAAACAAGAGGAGCATATTTGTTTTCCATTGCTATTGATTGGGAGGGGTAAGTTGTGGGGTTGATATACTTGGAATTAATGTAGTAATGGATGAATAACCAGGACTAGTAGGTGGTGAATGAGTGATGATTGGCTGTTGAGGGAGTGAAGGTGTAAATGGTGGTGCAATATGGAATTCAGAAGGTATTGAAGTCAAAGAGAATAATGGTGAACTCAAAGTAGTGGAGATATGTTCAGAAAACTTAGGGGTAGTAGTGGTATTAATGGATGATTGTGGAGATTTCATAATATACTCATCAATTGAACTATTGGCCTGTTGGACTTCAAGGTCTACAATAAAATCATGATCTAGAACAATTTTGTATATTTCACTTTCAGGGTTTTCTTTAAATAATGAAAGACCAAATTGCTCATCAAAGGGAATATCTTCTAAAAATAACCACTCATCAGGACATGAATTGGCTTTAATTAAAGGTGTTTGACTAACTGAACTTTCTTCTTTTCTGGATTTTCTTGAAATCAGGTTGGGATTATCAACTACTAGGGGAGGATTAGGATCTGGATTAGCCCTAGTAAAATGAGTCGTCCTAAAAGCCAAAATTTCAAAATTTTTAATTGCTTTTGTAAGGTTTTTCAATATAACTTCTAATAAACAACTTTAAGAGGCTTAAAATATAGAATTATAATTTTCTTAAAGCTTTCTTAGAACTGATGAATTGTTGGTTCCCCAATGGAGTCGCCACTATGTTGTCACTCAGAATTTTCTCTAGAAGTTATAAGAAGAAAGAAAATGACCAAGGTAACCACAAACCAACTTTTGCGCATAGGATCTAGCCAGCCTAAGTCCAAAGAGGGCTCTCTCTATATGATTTAGCTTTGTTTGATGGGATTTTAGGCTAGTTCTTAAGGTTCAGGGGGTTTTTAATTTATATTGAAGATTGGGTGGTGGAAATCACTAAACAGATGGATATGATGATGTCTCTAGTCCATTGGGATATGGAGTCAACAAAAGAGCAGCATGACTGGATCAACTCACTAAAGGGAATGTTTAAAGGGAAATATAGCAGAGTAGAGTGCAGGTCTTTAGGCTAGAGGGGTGAAAAGGTTTTAACCAGGGTGAGAGAGAAATTAAGAATTCTCAGACCGCGATTGAAACGAGGAACAAAGGGTAATCAGAAACAAAGGACAATTAAGAATCCTTTGCTATAGATTAAAATAAACAATCTAAACTAAGGAGAAATTAAGAATACCTTAACTTAGATTATTTGTAGAAAACATGTATTTGCCTGACTGTTATAGCAAAATGTAATTAAACAAATTCTGATACAATACTCCAGCTATGGCATTCAGATTTCAGATAAAAGTATAAAAAAACTTTAAGAGATAACAACAACATGATAAAATACTTGTCTACACTTCGCTCTGCACATGAATCCTCTAAAATATCTGGTCTTTATTCATCAATCCATCTTGCTGGCTCAGTCAATGATCCAATGGCTTTACAGTCTTTCGATCAAGAAATCTATAGAAATGTCTAAGAATCCACACTACATACTTCGAATTGTGAAGTATTTATAATAAGGTATTATTAGAAATATCTCAAACTTGAGATTTAATCTAGGAAATACAAATATCTTCTCGTAGGAAGATAGAGGCAGCTAATGAACTGCTTTCATGATGTCCCTTTTATTGTGGTATTGTTGGCTATTATGGTTTGTTTTTATCTATTTATTCTCTTTGTTTTTTGAATTATCAAGCTGGAAGCTTTATTTACTTTAGTCTTTCATCTGGTACTCCCTGTCACTGATACTCTTTCACTCTGATACTTGTCTTTATCCTTTCTATGTTTCTTCTTTCACTGTTACAATTTAAACTTTTACTGTGTTTTTCAACAACAAATTCCTTTGTTTTTATGTGTATCAGCATTGGGAAGGGGATTTTGATCAAGTTTCAGTGTGTTTTATTCATTTGTCTTCTAACTGAATCTTTGATCTGGCTGCTCTGTTTTGACTATCATTACTCTGTATAGGTGTCCACTTCTTGGCTCTGTGTGTAACTGTCTTCATCTTTTGTTCCTTGTATACTTGGTCTTCTTATTCTGAATATAGGATTTTAACTGGTTTTTTGGTCGAGTCTTGGATTAAATAGGTTCTACAACTAGTATCAGAACTGTTTATCCTAACTCTAGCTTCGTCTGATTCTCTGTAAAATCCAACAATAATTAAGAAAATATCAGTCTATATGGAAGGCGATTGATAGATTTATTTGCAACGGGATCCCTGCGAAAGGTCTTGGGGTAGCATTTTGGATGCGAATGGAGGCTACATTGAGTTGCAGAGGTTCAAGGTGGCACCATAGGGTTTTATGCGTTCATACAGTTAAACGAGCGAAAGTCTTGAAATCACGAGTTTTCAAGGTTTAAAGCTTTAATGTGTGGCTTTTCAAATATAGCACGAAGTTTCATTTATTTGGAGGATAGGTGGTTAATCAAAATGAAGAGGAAGCGGTATTGAGGGTCATCGCACCACTTTAATGGTGTGGGCGATTTTTAGGAGGGATCACCCGATGTGCATTAGAGCTTGACACGTATCCATTCGTGGGTCGGAGAAAACTACCTTATCGGGCGAGTAAAGGTCGGGTATTGGGCTCGACCAATATGGCTATGGGCCATTGGATTTGGGTGATTGCGATCTGATGGTAGTTGGGCAGAGAAGCTATGCGGAGGAAATGAACGAGAATTGAAGGGGGGCCCATGGGTTTTAATCACAGTAGTTTGGGATTAGTTTAGGGATTAATCCTTGGTTAAGCGATCAGGCAAGGCTTAATCATGGGATTTTAACTCTTTGGGTAAAAGTCGCGCATTGGGTGAGGCCGATACAGCTGCGTGTCATTAAATTTGAGAGCGGGTGATTGGACAGTGGTCGAGTTGATGAAGAAGCACAAGTGAACTGTAGGAAGGCTTAAGGAGAGCTCAAAGCTTTTAATCAAAAGTACTTTTGGATTTATTTGGGGTTAATCAGGAATTTATGTGTTTAGTCGGGATTAACTTAGGTTTACCTGGATTAGGTAAACTAAGTAAAGTTGTATCGGGATAAGGGTATTTCATATAGTTTTTATTTAAAACTGACGGTTGGGGTATTTAAATAGGGATTTAATTATTATACGGGAAAAGGGTTATATCATAGTTATATAATAAAATTAGTAATTAATATGAAAATGGGATGGGTGGGGGTTTTTCTTAAGTTAAAAGGGTAAAAGGTATGCATTGCACATTAAGCTTTATACTTAGGGTAAAAGGCTTTTTGTGGGTTTTTTGTGCGAAAAGGGATTTACATGGGGGGTATTACTTTTCCTAGGTAAAAAGTGTTTAAACCTTAGGAAAAGGGGTTTTCTTAGGGTGATGAGGGGAAATGGCTTGTATGAAGGGGAATAAATCACTTGTATCCATAAGTCATAAACCCAAGGGTCTGGTCCCACCAAAAGTCAGAGAAATTCTCTGAGACTCTTTGACTTGTAGGATTAAACGTACTTAGAATATACTTGTTGATAGGAAATTAGTAAGTAAAGGGGAAAATTGAATGAGGGGGAGTTAATCATATGACCTTGTAAACATTTTTCCTTGCCTTCATAATCGACCATACATTTTGAAAGATGTATCTATGCATGATGCATATGCTTTAATCTAATTAACTTTGTAGTTCAACAACTTTTCTTCTACTTACCCATTTCTTACCTCTAACATATTTTCTTCATTTATTTGGGTGCATTTAGGCTAGCAAACCCTTATTCATTTATTTTTCTTTTTGAAAAGTAACTTATCTAATTCTAACCTTATATCATCCAAGGGCTCATATTAAGCTTATGAGCTCCTTTTATTTTCTCTACCTAACTATGATCTGCCAAGATTAAACTGTTTGGTCAGATTTTATTCTCTAATTTATAAACATAAAATTCAAAGCATGGAATAACCAAGATTAAATAGTTTGATTACTATGGATTGTAGCATGAATAAAAAGTTGCACACAATCATTATTAAGCATAAAAGTAAATAGTAGTGGCATTTAGACTTGCACACTTTCATGGTCTTTTTGTTTTTGCGGTTCATCTATTTTCATCTTCTTTTTTGACCTTCTCTTATTTCTTTTTCTCCTTTGATTTTCTTTTAGGACATACCCTCTTTACATTTTTTAATTTTTATAATATGGAAAACATTTGCAGAAAGCAAAGGTATGTACAATATTACAAGGCTTAACCTTAGACATTCAAAATTATGGCTCCTATTGGTATAGGAACCTAACACTTGCTTCAAGGGGAAATCTTTGTGCGGATGAATTATTCTCATTTACATAGACATGTTTCACACTCGCTTCAAAAACTCTTGTCACAAAGGTTATTGCATCAAGTATAGTATGTTTTATATGTTTTGGATGGTCTATCTTGTATCACTAAGTGTTCAAGTGTGTGACCATAGTCAAGTTTTATCATTGTTTATGCCAATTTCACTGATCCCACACTTAGCCAGTTTCCCGAGAAATCTAGCCTCATCCAACTTTACAGAACTGCACACTTTGCTTTTGAAACCCTCAATATTTTTCCCTTACCTATTCAAGCTATGTAATTCACAGAAACCCCAGCCTCCCTTGGCATCAAAACTGCATAGCGTTTTCCTCCAGTGTCCTCCCCTCAGCTGAAACCCATTATCTCTAGAAACTACGTAGTATTGTCCCTTGGTTACCTAGTCTGCCTTGCATAAAGAAATTGCACAGAGGTGTCCTCCCAAGACCCCATCTCGCAGTAGTGTCATGTTATCCAAATTTGTGCAGACCAGCTGCCTAGTATGCCTTGCATACAAAAATTGTGCATACAAAAATTGCGTAGAGGTGTCCTTCCACAACCCCATCTCGTAGTAGTGTCCTACATCCTAAAACTGTGCAGTGTTGTCCTAGTTGTCCAGTCTACCTTGCATTCAAAAACTGTGCAGATTTCCTCCCATGAAATCATCCCAGTAGAAGTCACTGCCTACTGAAACTGTGCAAATGTATCTCGTAGTGACCACAAGAAAAGATGAAATGCTAGATGACCCTCAAGGAGTTGAGGAGAAATACCAAGGAACTGAGTTATGATAGAAGATCGGGACCACATGAAAAATCCATTGAATGCATAACAATCTAGAGGGTAAGTAAGGTAAGAAAATCTTATCCTTTAGAAATACATATCTTAGTGTAGCTTGAAGTACTATTGATCATCTTCATGTCATTCTATATTCAATGACATGCATGGTTGCAAGAACTGAAAGTCATTCCATGTATTTCCTTTATGTGTCTTGCTCCCTGTCACTTGTTGGACCAGTGGTCGCCTTTTGGCATATGGATTGCTTTGTCATGCTTGCGATCCTATTATGGCGATTTTGAAGGTTTGTCTTTGTGTGCATGAGTTGGCTTCACTCTATGAACATCGATCACACTAACACACAAAGTTGTAAGCACAATTGCGCAAGTGTCGTCATGGTCACTGGAAGGTCTACCTCAAGTATCACACTTGTCACTCTTAGCTCTATGACAGTCTCACTGAGCACATGTTTTGTCTTCTTGGTCTGTGTTGTCTTGTTGTTAAGGTATGCTAAGTGTGTGATCACAATGTTAAGTTTTCACTAGTTCACTTTCCTCCCACACTTAGCCATTTTCCTGAAAATCTTTCCGACCAGACAACCTCCTTCAACCGGACCCTAACTGAGCTGCACTACATAGTATCAACCCTCAATGACCTTGCTTTGCTTATCATAACTACATAGTGCTTGAGGTTGTCCTCTAGATTAGTTTCATTGCACAATCCTAAAAGTGAGTAGCATGCCTGCCTCCTAGAACTGTGCAGAAATTGCCTCCATGCCCAAATTGAACTATGCATTTCTCTAGCACAGTTATTCAGCCTCGCTTTGGACTATGGGAAAACTGCACTGCAATAAGACCTGGGGCTGAAATGCTCTCTAAAACTATGCAGACATGCTCAGCTTATTTACCTACTACCTGCCCCACACATCCTTCAAAAGTTGTACAATCATGATTAGCAAGGCCTCTACTGCCTTGCTCTGCACTATCTCTAAAAACTACACAGTCCTATCGGTAGGTCCTCTATTGGCATGCTGTGCAGTACTCTAGGAAACTACACAGAATTCTTAGCAAGTTGCCTGAATGGCATGTTCTGTCTTCCCCTTGAAAACTTCCAAGCAGTCCCTCTATAGCCCCGCTCTACCCTCCCTCTAGAAAATGCACAGAAACTGTCCCCCTCAGGGTCCCATCATGTAGTTGACACTAGTGAATGTCACTACACAACTCTGCATCCTAGTGGTCACTACACAATTTTTCCTAATAGTGCAGACTGAGCTCCAAAGTTCCTCATCCAAGCCTGATCTGTGATTTGTGAAGTTTCATTGTCCTATCCTCCCTCCCGGTCATCTGGACCCAAACACAGAAAACAATCCATCATGCTAGACTAGGACATTTTTGGATTTGATGTCATTCCATTATGAGTGAATTGTGCTAATAGGTACATTGATGGAACACGGCAAGACGACGAGCGGGATGAAGAAGGAGCGAATGCTAGAAGATTTTCTTGCAGCTGGATAGATGTACAAATCACATCGAGGAGCAAGTGAAAGGAGTACATGCATGGAACCATCTTGAAAAGACCAAGACCATTAAAGACCCTGCAACATCAAGCTATGTGGAGGTTAAGACGAATCACATCCAATGACACATACACCACTTAATAGTGCAACAGCTTGACATCCACACCACAGTCAGCTAATACATGTTAATAGTGTCATGTCGAGTTGTGTTATGAGTTGTCTCGACCACCTCACTAATATAAGTCGTATCTATTGTAATCAAATGAAATGTAAAGTGAAATTCCAAGTGTCATTAGTGGAATGAAAACAATCATATGTAATGTAAAGAATTATATGTAATGAAGTTGAAGAGTCATGCGGGTAGTCAAAGAGTCAAAGAGAAATGTCAAGGGTCACCTCACCCTTTTCTATATATAGAACCTCATAACTCATAGAAAAGGGCTTTTGGGAGCCAAGATTTTGGCTAGGCATTCTTAGAGAAGGATTGGAGAGTATTTTTACAAGACTTGGCTTCACTAAGTGCAGAACGAGTACATCTCTTTGGAGGAGCAGGAGGTGTTGACTGTAATGTTCCACTATTGGGGATAGTGGTTTTTAATGGTGTATGTATGGATGGAACTTTCATGCATATGTTTTTATTATAGTTGGACTATTTTGGATGCTTTAGAAATGTTTGTTATTTAACTTACGCAATCGTGTATGAACTATTTTGTATATGATTGTATGAATCTTGTTGAAATCATGTTGTTGGTTTAACCCTCACTTTGGATTCTGGATTATTCTCCTTTCCAAAATGTGTTGTCATTCGGCTCGTACATTCCTTTCAGGCTACGTACTATTATAGGCTTCTAAGGGACACACTTCCTTTTCCCCTCAATGTGTTAGAACCCACGTGCATCTCATTTGATTTGCTGCAAGGTCACACACTTGCTTTCGACAAAGATATCACACTTACCTCTACACGCTATTGCATTCAAGGCATAGATTTACTACTCACTGTTGGGACTCCTACTCCAAATGATCTAAGGTCTAGTTAGGATTTCTTACAGAGTAGATCCCCTGGCATGTTGGTGGTTCCAGTACCATCAACATTTCTGGTGCTAAAAGGAGGGCCATATGATAAGCGGACTCCTCAAAGTATGTTTTGAATCTCTACATGTCTTTCATGACTAACATTACAGTTAATCCTCCAAGATGTCTGTCTCATGGAAATGATTTTGAAGTATCAAAGAATATCTGGAATGAATTGTCACATAATACATACGATGGTGAAGGAAGGGCAATGTTTCTTAGACACAAAGTTGCCTTCATGGGCTTCTATGAATGGAATGAAATCCATGACAATCACATTGGCTACTCAATGTTCACATTCAAGTTCTGAGGGAACACATTGGTGTGGTGTCTCGCACTGCCCGCAACCTCCATTCACTCTTATGATCAGTTGATCAAAGAGTTGGCCTATGATTTCTATCATTCTGATCGTAAAACACTCAATAAAAAAATTCTAGAATTACGGAAGGCACCTGATGAATTCCTTTTACAATTTTGTGATCTCTTTTTTAATCTCACATTTCAAATCCTGAAAGATGAAATTGATTGGAAATTTATCCGTGAAATATTTCACTATCTTCTTCACATATTTGAAAATCCACATGTGTTAGAATCATTCGAACCCCTCCTAGCATACCTCATTGTTACAGTTACCAAATCCAAGACAGACAAAGTTGTTGTCACAGGTGACCCTCCATCCGCTTCTCATCAAACAACCCTAGCTCCACAATGCAAGGTGGGGGAAGGTGCGTGCATAGCTATTGAACTGTCACATCCTCCCACCCTAGTTGCTCTAGATATCTATACAGATTTGGCTCGCAAGCCTGTTGGTTCTCATGTGAACTCGTTCTCTCAACCTCCATGCTCTCATTTTGTTGATCCTCTAAATTGTACTGTAATGTGTTCTCCCATTCCAGACTCCACATTTGTTGTGCATGAGGATCAAGTTGTCGACAGAGTTGGTGTTGAGCAGCCAACCTGCACTATCATTTATGATGAGTATGTGTGGGAATCTAAATAACCTGTAGTGAAGGATGACCTCCCTCCATCTGCACCTCATCCGCTTTATCTATACATATTTTGTGATTCTGCCATTTTTTGTTTTCCTTGTGAAAACTGATCACCAGATTTATCTACTTTTGATCATGTACATAACACACTAGATGTCAGTCTATCATTAAATTGTAGAGAGGACACATCTTTCTTTGAAAATCCACTCAATATTTCATCTATAAATTCCAGAAACACAGAGGGTGGAAATTCTTGTTTCTCATCAACCCCTCTGTCCGATTTGTCAAATCATGAGGATGCCAATGAACATGTCGAATTTTCTGATCATAGCTGTCGTGATCTCTTTATTGCTTCATTCTATCACGATGCCGATTCATTTGTTGTTGATCTTTCTAAATCATCGATCTTTGATGATGTTTCTGTTGATGAAGTGGAAAACCGTCAAGCTATCAAGGAAATTTAATCCAAGTTGATGGTTATGTCAGATCCTTGTTGTCTTGAGGTGAGTTCCACTTTCGATTAGAAATCTATTGAAACACTCCAAGCTCTTGATCACTCCCTTGCTTACACTGAAGATCAATCTCATCCATAGATATCACATCCTTTACCAATATCACACTATCCTATCACCCATGCATTGGAGGAATCATAAACAGCGAGCACTCTTACGAAAAAAGGTCATCTTCATTTTTCATGTTTGCTCGTTTTTCATCGTCAAAAGAGTGTACATGCTTATCATTTGAGCATAGCGTGCTGCAACACCATGGTACATCCACAAAATGTTTGTCTTGCACATTTACTTTTTTCTTTGTTGTGGACGCATTTAAAATCAGGGCATGTTGTTCTTCACTATTCTATCTTTCTTGTGTGATGGTTTACATTATTATCTTTCTTGTCAACCATGCCTTCACCAACATGGGTCAGCCAATGCATCGGTGGCTACATTGGAAATATCACTTTACGTGAGTAGGCCCATGCACTATTTAGTGTAGGAGTAGGAGTAGTGTTTTCTTTTTTGTTTGCTTTTCTTTCATTCTTTTCTTTGCTTGCATGTTTTCTTTGCTTCCATTTTTTTCTATCATTCACTTTTGTCCCTTACTTATTTTCTTGTTTGCACCAGTAGGTTAGCTTTAGATGAAACCGTGTTTGGCTCTGAGACAAGCCGGGACTTGTACAACTATCAACATTTAGTTATTTGTTCATTCCCTCCCTTTATGATGATATTTCATTCTTTAGTCGATGATACCCTGATGGAAAATACGTTATATTTAGAGTGAGTCTTAGTGAAGTCACAATGATGGTGCTTTAACTAGTACCACCTACTCTACTCAGTTATTCTGTTATTTGGTTAACCCTAGTCATCTCAGTCAAGTGGAGTAAGGTGAGGGGGAAAACTTAACAAGTATGTTAGAAGTATATATAACATAATTCTCTGAAGGAACAACCTTTTCTTCTCTCAATATTTTGGGATCCCTTTTCTGCCTCATGAAAATAAATAAGTGCCTATGCACAGTTCTTTAAAAAGAAATGAAAAATAAAATAAAGGTGAAAGAAGAGAAAGGATTCCTACGCAGAGAGGTGATGCAAGTAACTTCGCTGGGGTATTGACCAAGCTCGCTGGTAGCAGAGCGATGCTTGTGTGCCTGCATGACTTTGTCGGGGTACTTTCCAAGCATGTTGGCAGTAGAGCAACACCAAAGATGAAACTAAAACTCTGACAGTTATGTTACTTGTGCACCAATATACCCCTCATCCCCAATCGAAACAACTCAGTTGACTTGGCTTGGTATGTGTGCTGACCGATCAAAGAGAATGGTGTTTACTACATATTTCACTCAAACTAGTGAGGAATCCATTACAATCAAAGAATCGAACAATAATTCTGGAAGAGTTAGACTCGATTTTAACGAGCCAAGATCCATGCAGAGAGATGGATTTCTACTAGTTTGTTGTCAATGTTGTAGCGGCTACAACCACCCTCCAAAATTTTAGCTTTCATGCACATTTCAGATCCTACTGTGGATCCTATGATCAATTTTCCCTTGGTCACTTATTGGTAACCTAATAATCTCAAGCTTCCCTCCTTGATCCTAAGAGTTGTTCACGTTCTCATATTTATGCAACATGTGTCATCCTTGGGCATGGGGATTATCGTTTTTCATGCAAAGGGAAGTTTGTCCTACTTCAAGGGGAAATCTTTATGCATATGAGATTTTCTCATTTACATAGACATGTATCACACTCACTTCATGCACTCTTGTCACGAAGTTTGTTGCATCAAGCAGAGTATGTTTTATATGTTCTAGATGGTCTACGTTGTATTACTAAGTGTTCAAGTGTGTGACCATAGTAAATTTATATCATTGTTTACGTCAGTTTCACTGATCCCACACTTAGCTAGTTTCCCGAGCAACCTAGCCCCATCCAAATTTCTGGAACTACAAACTTCGCTTTTGCAACCCTCAAGATTTTTATGTTTCCTGCTAGAACTATGCAATGCATAGAAATCCTAGCCTCCCTTGGCATCCAAAACTATGCATTGATTTCCTCTAGTGTCCTTCCCTTAGCCGGAACCCACTATCTCTAGAAACTCCACAGTATTGTCCCTCACCTGCCCAGTTTGCCTTTCATATAAAAACTACACAGAGGTGTCCTCCCAAGACCCCATCCCACAGTAGTGTCTTGCTCTCCAAATTTGTGCAGACCACCTATGCAGTCTGCCTTGCATCCAAAAGCTACGTAGAGGTTTCCTCCCAGGACCCCATCCCACAGTATTTTCCTAGTTGTCCAGTCTACCTTGCATTTAGAAACTACTCAGATGTCCTTTGAGGATATCATCCTGGAAGCAATCACTACCTGCTAAAATTGCACAGATGTATCTCTCAATGACCACAAGGAAATATGAAATGCTATATTACTCTTAAGGAGTTGAGGATAAAGTCTAAGGAACCGAGTTATGATAAAAGATCGAGACCGCATGAAAAATCCATCGAATGCATAACCATTTGGAGGGTAAGTATGGTAAGAAAAGCTCATCCTTTTGAAATGCATTTCTGAGTGTAACTGAAAGTAATGTTGACCATCTTCCTATCATTATGTCTTCAATGACATGCATGGTTGCAAGCACTGAAATTCATTCCATTTGTTTCCTCTATGTGTCTTTCTCCCTGTCACTTTTTGGGCCAACAATCGTCTTTTGGCATATGGATAGCTTTGTCATGCTTGTGATCTTGTTCTCGCGATTTTGAAGGTTTGCCTTTGTGTGCATGAGTTTTCTTCTCTCTATGAACATCGGTCTCACTCACAGATAAAGTTGTAAGCACAGTCGTGTAAGTGTCATCACAGTTGTGCAAAGGTATACCTCAAGTGTCGTACTTGTCTCTCTTAGCTTTAAGAAAGTCTCATTGAGCACATGTTTTGTCTTGTTGGTCTGTGTTGTCTTATCGTCAAGGTATGCTAAGTGTGTGATCACAATGTCAAGTTTTCACTGGTTCACTCTCCTCCCACACTTAGCCATTTTCCTGAAAATCTCTCTGACCGGACAACCTCCTTCAACTCAACCCCGAATGAGATGCATTGTGCAGTCTCAGCCCTCAGTGACCCTGCTCTGCTACCTAGAACTACGTAGTGCTTGAGGTTGTCCTCCAGTTTAGCTACCTTGCCCAATCCCAAAAGTGAGCAACCTCTCTACCTCCCAAAACTACGCAAAAATTTCCTCCATGCCCAAATTGGACTACGCATTTCTCAAGCATAGATATTCAGCCTCCCTCTGGTTTGCTAGAAACCTACACTGTACTAAGACCTAAGGCTGCACTTCTCTCCAAAACTATGCAGACATGCCCAACTAATTTCCCTTTTTCCTTCCCTACACTGCCTTTAGAACTTGTGTAGTCATGATTAGCAAGGCCTCTGCTACCTTTCTCTGCACTGTCTCCAGAAACTGTGCAGTCCTATCTAGTAGGTCCTTTCCTAGCTTACTCTACACTACTCTAGGAAACTAGATAGAATTCCCAGCTAGTCCCTTGAGTGGCATGTTATATCTTCCCCTTGAAAACTTCCCAACATTCCCTCTACAACCCTACCATGTCCTCCCTTTGGAAACTGCACAAAAAATACCCCCCTTAGGGTCCCATCATGCAGTTGTCGCTGGTGATAGTCATTATGAAATTATTCCTCCCAACGATCACTGCATATTTTTCCCAACTGTGTAGAGCAAGCTTTGGAATTCCTATCCTATTTTAGTGTACTATCCTCACTCTTAGTCACCTGAACCTAAACCCGGAAAACAATGCATCATGCTAGACTAGGATATTTTCAAATTTGATGTCATCTCATCATGAGTGAATTATAGGAAGAGGTACATTGACAGAACATGGCAAGGCGATGAGTAGGATGAAGAAGGATTGCATGCTAGAAGACTTGCTTGCAATTGGACAGATGTACAAAGCACATTGAGCAGAAAGCGAAAGGAGTACATGCATGGAACCATCTTGTAAAGACCAAGACCATTGTGTAGGAATTTGTCGGGTAAGTTCCTTAGATAGAACACCAAAGGACACTGCTCACAAACAAATCAAAGATCAGTACACCAATATTCTTGACATGGCTAAAACCCTCAAAGAGGGAAACAGTCCACAGCTTGAGCCAACGTGTCCACTTCAGGCAATTTATTAATGTAAAAGAAAGAAAATTTACATTAGCTTCTCTCATGAATGGTCACCTTACAAATGACCCTCCATGCTCTTTAAATAGAGATCATAGACCAATTAGGTGTTAAGCCACAGATTAAGTGTCAGTAATATCGAGGATAGAAAGAATCGTCGAATCACTTCATGTCTAGAACACATCCTGACCGTCGGATTGTAAGTTACAAAAAGTACATACTAAAGAAACACAATTTACCTAACTATACACTAGACCAAGTTATTCTTAACTATTTCCTATGTGTCAGGATATCCTAACACCCCCCCTAAGAACAACTTGGGATAGGATTGAAGGATGTACAAATATGACACAATAGGAGAAGGAAGGAGGCATTAGATCCTATCCCTCCTTAGTGACAACTTCTTGAACTCCAACCATAAATTGACGTTTAGTAAACTTTGCCTCTGTGAGAGCCTTTGTAAATATGTCTACAACTTGATCATGGGTTGAACAATATTGCACTTGAAGAACATGGTCATGAATGAGCATTCTGATGAAGTGCATGTGTAGTTTAATGTGTTTGTTGAGCTGATGTTGGAATGGATATTTACATAGTTGAATGACACTTTAATTATCACACCAAAGTATAGTTAGATGTTGCTGCTGAAAGCCAAAATTTGACAGGATCTGATGAAGCCACAGGGCTTCCTTACTAGCTTCTACAAGGCCACAATACTCTACTTCTGCTAAAGAAAGAGAAATGACACTTTATTTCTTACAAGCCCATGTAATAGGTTCAAAGCTAAGAGTGAATACATAACCTACAGTAGACTTCCGATCATCAGGGTCACCAGCCCAATTGGAATCAGTGAAACCAAACAATAGAGGAGATGCTTCTACACTGTAATGAATCCCAAACTGAACTATACTTCGAACATATTGGAGTATTGTTTTAGCTGCTTTCCAATGACTTTCATGTGGGTTTTGCATAAACAAAGCAATAAGGCCAACAACAAAGGAAAGGTCAAGATGGGTATGGGTTAGATACAAATTATTTCCTACAAGCTGATGGTATAAGGTAGCATCAACTTCAAGGGAAGCACAAGTGACTAAAAGTTTGGCTCCAGACTGAAAGGGAGAAGGGGCTGGCTTATAGTCTTCCATGTGAAAGTGGCGCAGAATATCACAGACATACTTGGACTAGGAAAGGGAAATGACTTCTTTGGATTGCAAGACTTGAAGACCAGGAAAATAATGCAAGTGTCCTAAGTTAGTCATTTCAAACTTCTTTTTAAGGTTGGAATTCACATGGTTTATAAGGTTTGGATCACTACCTATAAGGATAATATCATCAACATAAATAACAAGAATGATAAGAGACTTACCCACTTTCTCAATGTAGACAGTATTATCAAAATGACACCTAGAAAAGCCAATATCTAAAAGAAATTATCCATTGTGGCATACCAAGCCCGAGGGGCTTGCTTGAGACTATAAAGGGATTTCCTAAGCTGACATACAAGGCTGGAGTCTGTTTGTACAAATCTAGGAGGTTGTTCCATATAGATTTCTTCATGCAAGTCCCCATGCAAGAAGGAAGATTTAGCATCCATCTGTTGGACTTCCCATTTGAAAGAGGCAGCAAGGGAAAGAACAAGGTAGATAGAGTTCATTTTGGCAACAGAGGATAAGGTTCTAGTATAGTCAATTGCTTCAACCTCTGAAAAACCCTTAGCAACAAGACAAGCTTTATATTTATCAATTTCTCCATCTGGTCCAAACTTGGTTTTGTAAACTCATTTACATCTAATGAGTTTTTGACCCTTTGGAAGAGGAACAAGATCCCATGTATCATTTTCCAATAATGAACGATATTCTTCATTCACAGTTCTATCCCAATCTGGATGGTCTGAAGCTTCTGCAAAGGTGTCAGGATCATAATTCCTTGAAGCTTGAGACAGTAAAGAAGAGGCTCTAACAACTGAGAACGTGTACGTCGTTGATTTGTAGGATCACCTACAAGAGTACCTGCTACATCCCCAATAGCACAGACCCATTTTCGAAGTTGAGGAGCTGAAGGAGGATCCTTAGGAGGTGGGAGAGGATTTTCATCCTCGTTGTCAACATATGAGGAAGAAAAATTTTCAGAAGTAGAAGGGATAGAGAGAGGTGGTACATCCGTTGAACTAGGCTCATAGGCTGATATATTTTCAACAAACGTTACATCTCTTCTAATGATAACATTTTTGGATTTAGGTGGAAGAAGTCTATATCCTTTAACATCTTTAGAATATCCAACAAAAATACATTTTTCACTCTTAGGTTCTAAGGCTTTATGTTTCTCATTCTAAATATGGGCCAATGCTTCACTTCCAAAAACACGAAAGTGACTTACATCTGGTTTAATTGGGCTCCATGCTTCTTCTAGAGTGATATTCTTTAAAACCTTAGTAGGAGTGTGATTTACTATGTAATTTGCACAATTAATTGCTTCTGCCCAAAAATTAAGACTAAGTCTTTTAGATTGAAGCATACAACTAGCCATTTCCCTTAAGGTGTTATTCTTCCTTTCAGCTACATCATTTTATTGTGGAGTATATGGAATAGTACGTTGCATTTGAATTCCATGCTCAGTGCAAAAGTTGATGAATTTTTTGTTAACATATTCTTCGCCATTATCATATATTAGCTTAAGAATTTGATGTCCATATTGATTCTCAACAAAGGCCTTAAAGGCCAAGAACATGTTAAAGACTTCACTCTTGAGTTTTAAGAAGTATACCCTAGTGCGTCTAGAGAAATCATCAATGAAAGTTAAGAAATACTTGTAGCCAGAGAATGAAACAACTAGAAGTGGACCACATAAATCACTATGCACAAGTTGTAAAGGGGTTGAGGCGTGCCAAGAGGCACATTTTTCAAAACTATCTCGATGATGTTTTTTGAGTAAACATCCAGAACAAACACCATCTCTGCAAGATACCATAGGAAGACCTATCACCATATTTTATTTACATAGATTTTGAAGGTAGTGATAATTTAAGTGACCAAATCACTCATGCCAAAGTTTGCTCACTTCATCATTATGAGAAAAAATATTGAGGGAAGAGTTGATGACCCAAAGTTGTTAAACTTATACAACCTTGTAGAATCATCAGCAATTCCAGTAGCTAAAATCTGTCTAGGATCTCTTAGGTCCTTAATTACAACATCGTGAGGTGAAAATTCAACAGTTTTACCTTCACTTGAATGATTTATCTGATATACAGATAGAAGGTCTTAGGATAAGGTTGGAACACATAATACATCATTAAATTGACCATTGTCTAGATGAATAGTTTCAGTCCCTACAACACTAAGAGATCTATCATCACCAACATATATATTTTTGGTGTTACAATCATTTAAAGAAGAACACATGGCTTTGTTTTTGGCCATGTGATAAGAAGCTCTAGAATCATTGAGCCACTCATGAGAATGAGAGGAAGAATATACATTTAGTGCATAACCAGACCAAGATTCTTGACAACCATATGCAAAAATTTCTATTCCTGAAGATGAAGTTGAAGTTGAGAGTACTCCAAATGGATGTTATGCTTATTCATTGCTTCTTCCAAGGCTTCCATCTTTTTAAAGCATTTTGATTCTAAGTGGCCATCACAATTACAAAAGTTGCAATTTCTATCAGTCTTCTTCCCTTTGTTTCTATTTGCCTTATCATTTTGTTGAATTGATTTTATTTTGAGACTGAAAGTGCTTAGGACCCTTGGTTGGTTTAGGACCATTCTTTTTAGGATGTTGTTTCTTAGTATTCTTTGAACTTGGTTGTTGTTGGGTGGCTAAGGCTTTTTTATAAGATTTTCTAAGATTAAGAAGAACAATATGTAAGAGTTTTTCTTGTCCTCTTATTAAATAATCACAATAAGCATCAAAAGATGGGGACTTGTAGTCTTCTCCTTGAGAAATAATGTTGGGTCCCTATAATACTAGTGATTACCCAATTACTATTGTAGTTGTACCCCTTATTAATATTTTTGTGCCCCTATTTCCCCCATATTGTTATTACTGTGCCCCACAAAATCCCTCTATTGTTATTTTTGTGGCTTTATATTATTATTGTTAGGTCGGCTGGGTTATATTGTGACTCCTTAGACTCCTATATATAGAAAGGAGGTTTGGTCATTTGAATCATCCAAGAATTGTTCATTTATGTAATGTAAAGGAGGTTACCCCCTCGAAGAGGCTGAATTCTAAGGCGTGGATCTATCTTTTCTATCTTTTTCTTGCGATGGTTTTATAACATTTGGTATCAGAGCTATGGATTCTAGGGTTTCGCTGCTCCAAACAGGTCATTGTGGCATTTTCGCTATAACTTTTTTTCTGCGACGTTTCAGAAGCTAGAAAAAAAACCCATTTGAGAAGAAATCGCACTGAATCTCGGGTCTAAATTTCAGAGCTGTTCGTGCTATACTTGCGGAGATATGATCTAAGGAAGTTGGCCTTTTTGTATACTCCTGAATTTCATTCAAAACAAGTCATCGTGGCATTGTCGCTATAACTCTTTTTATACGATGTTTAAGAAGCTAAAAAAAAATCCATTTGAGAAGACATCGCGTTGAATCTCGGGTCCAAATTTCAGAGCTTTTTGCGCTATATTTCCGGATATATGATCTGAGGAAGTTGGTCTTTTTGCAGACTCGTGAATTACATTCCAAACAGGTGACATGGGGAAAATCACCATAACGTTTTCTCTGAGCATTGGATTGAAATTTCGTAAGAAGGTGCCGAAAGAGGACGGACTGTAGTTTCTTGTATATATTTGTTTAAAGCCAAAGGATGAAACAGTGACTCGTGGCATGTCATACAAGTTCGCTCTACTGAACTAGTCTATAATCAGGTCGCTGTGGGAGATGTCGCATAACTCTTCCTTGGAGAATCCAATTTGGATCAGACTAGTGGCATTGGAAAGAGGACACAGAGGGCTAACATAGGTTCCAATTTCATAATTGGATGATCTGAAAGTACAGAGATACATCAGAGGCAATATCGATCTCCTACAAAGTGAAAAAAAAGGTGTGTAGATTCTTTTAAATTTTTGCTTAAGATTGGTTTGAAAATTTATCTTGAAGGAATTCAAAGGGCTAGTAGAGCATTATTATCGGTAACTGATGCCTTGAGGAAATAAAATGAAAACACCTAGTAAGGAACCTGAAAGATCTAGCATGACTTATGAAGAAGAAGAAGAAATGCTATATGATATATCAAAATTACAAGAACAAGTGCAACAGGTGTCACGTGCACAAAAAGCAACAGAATCTAAGATGGATGGTTTAAGGAAAGATGTAGAAGCTAATATGGATGGTTTAAAGAAAGGCATAGAAGCTAAGATGGATGGCATGGAAGCTAAGGTGAATGGCATGGACACTAAAATTGATGGCATGGATGATAAGATGGAAGAATTGAAGATAAATATTAATAAGTTGCTACAAGAAATGGTCACTAATGGTGAAAGGGTACTAAAAGAAACTCATGATGAGAACAAAAGAAATGTTAATCATGATTCCATAGAATCTAATGCTGGATCGAAGACCCACCATATT
>APFE030347221.1:0-14573 GCA_000404065.3 Pinus taeda
CCCACTGGATCCCAAAACCGGGACTACCAGCTTGATTTTTCATTATGTTCCTTTCAATGTTACAATACATATTTATACATGCCGAAGCATCCAATACCACGGATCGAAAACCATCGCGTCCAAAACCATGGACCGAGAACCATAGGTAGGTTCGCCCAACCTAATATAGGGTCCAATTTTTTTTTTTACCGGGGCGTTGCCCTAGACCCCGTAGAGGGGGCCTACCCGCCCGCCTCAAACCCCCCAGACAGGGGGGGCTGCCGCCCCCCCTGTGATCCCCCCGCTGCGCAATCGGGGCAATGAAGGGGGGGCTCTACCCCCCTGGTTCACTATGTAGGTTAGTCATGGAAAGAATATAACACAACCCAACAGGTGGGAGGGTGAATCAGTAATTAATGCTAATCTTAGCAATCAATCTCAATTCTTATTTTTATCTTAACTTGGCACTCAATCATAAGAGAATTCAGAACTAAATACATAAGAAACAATTTAAACCATTTACATGAACACTCACCATCAATCATGAGCAATATACACACCTGGACACAAAGATTTAACGTGGAAACCCAAAAGGGAAAAACCACCAATATGTTTGTTAATATGATGCAATCTAAGCTCCTACTCAGTTACATCAAATTGTTTGTGAGAACCTACTCATAGGAGGCCCCAACCCCCTTCAAATTAGCAAGCCACAACTTTTCAAGAGGCACCAACCTGTTATGAATGCATGCCACAAAATGCTTCAACCAATTGTCCTATTTTTCATACTAAATACAGTGGCCTACTATAATTAAAAAAAGCATGAAGAACCTAGTATGTTGTCTCTTACAACTCCTTCCACTTTGCTCTGCATCCACATTCTCAGTTGCTCGCTTCTTTGTCCATACAAATTTTCACATACTTCTCTTCACAACTCCTTTACTGCTTTTGCACCCACTCCACTGTTCAACCCCTGCATATCAACCCTCTCATTACTACTGTACACACTCAACTCAAAATTCATCACACACATACAATCTGTTTTTAAAGGGTAATCTTCAACTAAGCCTCATATTTTGAGATCATACATTAATTGAAACAGAGTACTTCAATTAGATTTAAAGTAGCAGACGGTTAGTGAATTTAATTTCACATAATGGTTTTTTTTCATGAAACCAATGCCATTTAATTTTTTCAACATGGCTCATGTTGCTTGTTCAATTTGATTTCCACAACTAACTTGATCATTAATTGTGCCTATGACTTTCCTAAGCAACTGAAGGACCTTGTTCATTCAATTTTGGTATGGCGCCGAGCATACTGTGGCGTTTCATACATTCTTGAGACTAGAAGTTTTCTTCAATTCTGTACACTCCACAAGGTCTTGAGTCTTGTCCAACTACTGAAGGGATTTCTTCAATTTAATATAGAATGACACCAAGAGTACTCCATTTGTCATTTGGACAAATTGCAGAGAAAATCCATCGTTGAAATAATGCATTCACCCAACTCCATTGACCAGGATCTTTGAATTAGTACAATGTTGTGTTACCGACCTTATTTGCCTTATATGAGAGAGATTCTTAAGTTTTTGAGATCAATTATAGTGTTTGCAGGATTGAATGATGGCTTCATCATTTAGTAGGACTTTAAATTTTGATAGTATAACCACCAAATATTTCTTATTCTACCTAAAATGGCCTTAACACCAAATATGGGATCACTTTTAAATGTCGATCGAGAGGTCAGATGTTGGGGATCGATCAACCATTGCTTCAAACTTCGATAGGTTGATGGCCCAACTCATTGGAGGCTCGATTAGGTGGGGGTCAGGGCCTGACTATCCTTTTCTTTTTATTTTTTCCAAAAACCAAATACACGAGAAAATTTCATTAAACTGAACCCTTGCCACAAACCTCAAGATCCTGCCACATCATCCTGCTACATCATGTTGATGTCATCTGGGTCACGTGGCAATTCCTAGGTGGTGACATGTGTCACCAAGATTTGGCCCAATTGGCCACCTAAAAATGTGGAAAACACATGCCACATAGCCTCTCCCCATGCTGCCATGTCACCCTTTGTTGATGTCATTGAGACTATGTGGTCACCTCCAAGTGGTGTCACCTATTAGCCTTGCTAGACAATTAACGCTTGCCACCTATAGTTGGTCCCGCACATGTCGGGGGTTGAGGGGTTAGTCCTTTGTACTCCCATCGAACTTGCTTGAACAAGCGACCTCCCGACTAGCTGAAGGCCCGACTAGACTAATGGCTCGACTAGATTGGAGGTCGAGGGTTGGGGATATTTCTACTTTGGAATTTTGTTTCGTGGCTCAACGTTTGATTAGGCCTAGATAAGACTAAGTCCCAACCTTACTCCAAAATCCACCTAAGTCTGAAATACAAAAAAATATTTGCAAAACACACGGGAGAGGCATAACCTTGAGCCCTAGAACCCTGCCCATTGACCTTTAAGATCTGCATACTTTGATCAACCATATATTTCACTCCAAGAAGTGTTTTTTTGAATTCAACATCCCATTAGAAAGCTCTTTCCAAGCACTATCCAATTGTGCCATTTATAGGATCATATGGTTTGATTTCCCGAGGAAAATGTAAAATCAAAGCTATATATCCCCCTTTGACTCTGGCTAAGGCTCTAGATCCAATTGAATAGGAAACACACCACATTAATCTCAAACATACTATGCATTTGACATCAATGCTAGCCCAATTGACATCAATTCCAACACACTTGATGCCACCTTCCATCCTAACAATGCCAATTGTCCAACAACATTTGCTAGTATCCATATACTGACTGGTACATAAGCCATGGCATATCATCAGCATATCAAGACTCACTCTCTTAGAGTGATTGGTCATAAAATCTCAAGGCCTCTCACTAGGCCAAAATGCTGAGATACTAACTCAACTAGTAGACAGTCACTCACCCCTCCCGGGGAGCACTCTGGGTGTAGACCTCACTCAACCCTTCCTTGGTTAGTGATCATGTCTAGATTTTGAAAGACCTCACTCAACACTTTCCTGGTAAGTGATTGGGTCTAGATGTTGAAAGACCTCACTCAGCCCTTCTCTAGCGAGTGACCGGGTCAGACCTTACTCAACCCTTCATAGTGAGTAATTGAGTCTCCTCATTGAAAGGCACTCACTTCACCCTACTAGGGAGAACTCCATGCCTCTCATACCATTCTCCCTATTGAGAGAGTGTCCATCCATGCTGTTAATCAAATTATACTCCTTCTCAATGAGAGGGGTAATCTCTACAAGCCCCAACTTGTCTCTAAAGTGCACGAACTTATCTCTAGGAAATAGCTTCATTAAGATATCAACTATCTACTCATCAGTAGATATGTAATCGAGCCTTATTTATCTCCTCTGTACCATATCACAAATGTACTAGTACTTGGTCCCAATATGCAAGATTCTATGAAAGCTTCACACAACTTTGATTATCATAGTGTATTACAGTCAGTTCCAACTCTTGGTCGAATAATCCCGCAAAAAACTTTTGAAGCCATACTTCATTGGATGCAATATATTCTTCTTTTGCAGTGCCAAGCGCAACAAATCTCTGCTTCCTGCTTATCCAAGATATCATAGTGAAGCCCATGGTAAAGCATACCCTCGAAGTGCTTTTCTTATCATCAATAATTCACGCCCAATCAACATTTGTATATCCCTGAATTTGTACATCCTTGTTTGTGACATATCTCAAGACATAGTTCACAAGACGACACAAATATCTCAAAATGGGCTTTGCTGCAATTCAATGTTCATGCCCCGGTTCCACCTAGAACTGGCTCATTGTGTTCACTTCCAAGCAAATGGTTGGCCTAGTGTTGACCAAAGACATCAACAAGCCATTCAATCGTTGATACATAAATGGATATAGTAATTTGTATTCAAAGCATTTTAATTTTTTAAAGTTAGTCACCATGGGAGTAGCCATGGATTTACAGTTCATCATGCCAAATTTCTAAAGGATCTCAATAACATACTTTCCTTGACCAAGGAAAAATTTTCTAGGTTTATTTCATATTTTCAGTCACAAGAAATAATGCATCAAACCAATATCCTTCATATCAAAATCATAAGCCAAATTCTTTTTACAATGAATGATGAGAGGCTCAACACCTCTTAGAGACAAATCATCAACATGTATCAATAGGATCATAGGTGCATTCTTCACATCCTTAAAATAGATATTTGGATCAACATCGGTCTTGGTAAATCCCAGTCTTGTCTGATAACTATTAATTTGAGCATAACAAGCTCTTAGAGCTTGCTTGAGTCCTTACAAGGCCTTCTTTAACTTGCAAACATGAGATTCCTTTCCATGCACCTCAAAACCTTGAGGTTGATCTATGTACACCTATTCCTCAATCACACCATTGAGGAAAGAAGTTTTCACATGCATCTGATGTAAATTCCATCCCAACAAAGAAACAAGAGAAATAATAGATATAATGGAGGTGTACTTGGAAACTAGAGAAAAGGTCTCATCATAATATTATCCCTCTTTACCAAAGAACCCTCTAGCCATGAATCGGGCCTTGTTTTTGTCAATACTTTCATCTGCAACATGATTGATCTCATATATGCACTTGGAAGTCACCACTGACTTCCCTTTTGACCTCGACACAATCTCCTTAAGATCATTCTTCATGATGGATTGGTATTCTTCATTTGTGACCTCCTTCCATACTTGTTGGCTAGTTGCTTCTTCATAAGTGGAAGGCTATGCATAAATTAGGTTGGTTATAAGAGATGCATAGCTATAAAATCTTTTAGGTTTCTTAATTTCTTTAGATGTGCCATCAGGAGCTACATGTCCTTTTGCTTCTTCCAATTTATATCTAAACCATGATAGTCTCTTTTTAATTCTTGGAACAATAATCGGTTTTGCTACTTGACAAGGCCCTTTTGGATCTTTAGGAATTTATTTAGAACTCGAACTCCCTTCCTTCAAAGCCTTCTTCTTTAATTCATCATAGTAATCCATGGATGCTTCCTTAGAATTCTAATATGAAACTTTCTCATTGAAGGTGACATCCTGGCTGACCTCAATTTGTCATTGCTCTGAAATGTAGATTCTATAGGCCTTTGATGATTCACTCTGACCAACAAATATGCCTTTATTTATTGAAGGTTATAACTTGTTCCTTTTATCTTTAAGAACATGAATGTAGAAAAGGAAACCAAGTATTCTCATATGTCCAACCTCTAGATTTTGTCTAGAGAACGCTTCTTTGGGAGTCATATCTTCAAGAATTTGATGAGAACTTCTATTTTGAATATATACAATTGTCAATGATGCTTCTCCACATAAGGACATCGAAAAATCATGATCATGCATCATAGCCTTGACAAATTCATCAATGGACTTGTTCTTTCGTTCTGCCACACCATTATGTTGTGGATTATAAGGGAAAAATTAGCTCCCTCTTAATCCCAACTTTCTTACAGAAAGAAACAAGTTATTTTGAGGTGTACTCTCCTCCATTGTCCGATCTCAAAATATTAATCTTCTTAACTGTCAAGTGTTCCACTTCATTTTTGAATACTTGAAACTTAGTGAAGACTTCATCCTTGGTATTCATGAGATAGATCCATGTCTTTTGAGAGAAGTCATAAAAAAATTTCACATAGTATAATGAACCTCCAAGTGATCTCACAAGCATCGGACCACATACATCAAAGTGAATAAAATCTAAAATTTCTTTAGATATGTTTTCACTACTTGGATAAGGTTTCTTGATTTTCTTTCCAAGTGCACAACCTTTACAAACACCCTCATGATCTATCTACAATTTAGGAACACCTAAAACTATTTGATTCAATTCGGGTAATGCTCTATAATGAAGGTGATCATATCTTATATTACGTAGCTCAATTGGATTGATTTCATCATGTACTAGGGCTTGGGCTAGTTGACTCACAAACCTATACAATCTTCCTTCACGAATTCCAATAACCCTAGCATCATCTATACGAGATATCTTGGACCATACAAGTACTTTTCCATCCACAAAAGCTACTCTATCTCCTTTACCTTCTAAACATGAAATAAAGACTAGATTCTTTTCCAAACCTGGTACATATAGAACATTGTTGAGATGAACATTGTTACCAAATTCCAACCCAATGGATGCCTTTCCAACTTCTTTGATTTCATAATTGTGGTTGTATCCAAGCTCTACTCTTTGGGATAGCCTCCTTTCCATCATACTAGTAAGGTTTCCATGATATTCAGTCATATGTCTTAAAGCACCACTATCTACTAGACACATATCATCATCATCTGCAATAGAACTTGTTAGAGAAGAAAAGAAAAAGAAATATTTGTCACCTTTAAGATTATCTGGATGTTCATCTTCAATGTTGACTGCGGAAGCATGTTTTTTTCCCTTTCTCTTTTATTATTAGCCATCTCAATACAATCCCTTTTATAATGTCCAAATTTCTAACAACCATAACAATGAATCTTTGACATATCCTTCTTTCTTTGGGGAGGAGGTGATCTTTTTCTTGACTTCTTGTGTTGAAAGGAAAACTTGTTCTTTTCTTTATTTTTGAAACAAGCTGCAAATGCTTGAGAATCTTATTCCTTTTTATCTCTTGATATAAGCCTTGATTCTTCTTGAGCACAAGAGGTCAATTGTTGTTCAAACAAAATAGCTTCCTTCCAACTACTTATACCTGCTAAAAATGCATCCCATGGTCTAGGTAGACCATTGAGTGTTGTAGTCACAAGTTCATTCTTAGAAATAGTTTCTCTATTTGCTTGAATTTAGTCCCTTATTTGTGAAATCCTTATAAAAGATGAAGCCATAGTGTCATCATTTGTCATCCTTACACCATGAAGCTTTTTCTTCAAGCTTATGGCTTGACCAACATTCTTGATAGTAAATAGATTAGTTAGGGCATCATACATTTCTTCAAAGTATCACACTTTGCAATATAGTGGATTAGAGGATCTCTAATGGATTCCACAATAAGACTCATGTCAATGATTTCATCCTCCTTAAAATTTTCCTTTCCAATGGTATATGCTTGTTCTACAACCTTTCCTATCACAATATCCAAAACTTTGTTATTTGCAAGAATAAGATCAATTTTAAGCTTCCAAGCTCTGAAGTTTGAGGCTCCTTCCAACTTGTCCTTAAATTTCTTAGAAGAAGCCATGGATGTAAATAAACAAGAAGGACTTCAACAATAGTGATCGTAATGTAGGGTTTCTTCCAAGGTGATCTCAATGTTCCTTTCTTCATCAAAGCTTTGATATCATGTTGATTTTCTAAGCACAATAGAGATTAACACAAGATTTTTGAAAAATTGATAATTAATTTTGATGTTGATATTATTTTTAAATTATTATAATATATAATTCAAAAATTACACTTCAAAAATTCAACCATACAAGAACAATAGAACAATAGAAATCACAATGCACAAAGAGAAGATAAGATTTACCCAGGGAAAAACTAGTAAGGGGAAAGACCAACAATCTTTTCAAAATAGAAATTCTTTTGTTCAACAAGAGACACACCTAGACCTTCTAGTCATTAACTCGGTCACACCTAGTAAAACCCTCCAAGTCAAGCCTCTCAATCTGATCCAACACTTCACTCAATTGATCTGCCTTGGAATTTCGCCCTCCTAAAACTTTTAGAATCCCAAAATTTCGCCCCTCTGCAAATGCTCAGAAATTTCAGCCCTTGCAACATAAACATCCTAGAAATATGTGAACTAGAGAGAGAGAGTCTATCCACACGTGCAAGCTTGAAAGAGAGGAAAAGATCCAATTCAGCCTTCTTTTCATCCTTCTTTTCCTTCTTGATCTTCGTTGAGATGTCCATAAATTGTCTTCTTGAGAGAGTGTGAATTGTTGCCATGAGAAGGAGGTTAAGATGCATTTATATAGTGTTCTACTTGGGTTGAAGGGGTATGTCTCTGCCTGGGTCGACTTGACTTGGAGGGAGGCTGACTTGATAGACATGGAGCCAAATTTTTCAATTTAAAAAATTCAAATTTTCCTCTTTTAAAATTCCAAATGGGGCTCGACTCAAAATATAATTTTCTTTTGACTCTAGCATTTAAACTATGCTTTACATTAATCAATATAAATACATCAAGTGCCAAATATACATTATGAAGACCGACCATAGTTACAAAATTCAACAATAAAAATCTCACATTAGTTAAGATCTTGGTGAGATCTTCTTGAGATATACTAAATATTTTTGGAATGATAAATATGGAGTTTTTATATTACTACCATATCATTTAAAAAACTACATTAATTAAAATCATAGTAGGTTTTTCTTATAATACAATGACCCTAGAATATGATAACCATTTTATATTAATATTAATTTTAAGAGAAAAAATGGGAATAAGAAGCTAAATTATGTTGAGTATTTTGGAAAGAATATAAAAACATGTTTTTTTCATGTATTTCAACTTATTTCACTATATATACATAAAAGTATCAAGTGTGATTACTCATAGGATGCAAAATTTAATACTCATTGGATGAAGAATTAAAAAATCTATAATTAATGAATCTATAGCGAGATAATTAAAAATATATGAATGTATGCTTTGTAGTAACAAAAAAAGTGATAGCTTAGCTAGTAGAAATGGCAGACATTAATGATGCACATTAGAGGTTCGAAGCCCACAATTGGACAAGAGTTCTGAGCCTCCCGCCTCCCTTTTCAAAACCCCAAGGGTTAGTTCAATAGTCAAGTCCCCATTATTAAAGCACCTTTTCTATTGAGAGGTTACACGTTCAATTCTCTCGACACCCTTGGGGTCAAGCTCCATAGTGAAGCCGACAAGAAGTGATCCCTTCAAATAGCTCTGCCTGGTACAATTATTATATGAATGTAGCGATCACCAAGCTCTGAAGTCTGTGAACCACATAAAAAAATGTCTTATAACCTTAAAATATATCCATTCCAATTTTAACTAATAAAATACATTTCAAAATATGAAAAAGGTTTGTAAACCAACACAATTGCATGTTACTAATACACAATTCTCATTTGTTAAATCCTTCAAAATGAGAACAACCATACAAATATCAAACAAAACAAAATATCCAATTTTCAATTTCATTGTTACACTTTTAAAGCAATTTTATAATTCATGCCAAAAGAAATAGAAAACTCTGGGCTACTTTTATCCAAAAGATCATTTCCAATCCACTCTTATTTGAAGAGTGAACATTCTTTTATATATAACTCCCATGTTTGTTTTTAACTAATGAAATGTTTTGAGGGAGATTTGTCAAAACATAAAGTATTTAATTTCTATTATAAATTTATTTTCACATTATTTTTATGTTAATTCCTATATTTATTATTTATAAATAATATTAAAATGAAACTAAAATGTTGTTATGTAACAATTTTTGTAGTGCACGTGCTTAAGAAAACGATGAACATTAAGGCAAATCATTGTTTATATGTTATTAATTCCCTTATGAGAGAATAACAATTACTCAATATTTAAATTTTTAATTTATTTAAAAATTTTATGGGATAATATAATGAATAACCGTTTAAAAAATAAGTTTTATTAGTATAAATGCTTTTTTTTTTTAGTGATGTTCTTATTCAGGTACAGTGAATACTCATAGATCTTTTTTTTCCGTTTTAGGAAAATTATTTCATAAAATGTCACACAAGGACAATATGTTTATTCAGACTAACAAATCGTTTGAGCTAAATTTATTTTGACATAAAAGTAAATAAAGTGGACAACAAGGAATATATATATATTAATATAGTTTTAGGTAGGTGGATTCTTTTTTTTTTAATTATGTTATAGAAAAAATTGCATAAAAAAATTATAATTTATATTAGTCAATGTTAGCTAAGTTAAAAGTGGTAAATAGGCAAATCGAAACCTATAATCTTGCTTTGGGAGGAACTAATAATGTGAGATGTGAAGAGGATAAATTAATTTCTTGCTCAAGCACATGGAAATGCATAAATTTGGTAGGTAGTAACCATTTAGAGTTTCACTCTTACATAGGTGCTGAGGAAGACATAAAAAAATTATGAGAAGTAACTTGGTAAATATATTTATTTACAGAATATACCTATCGATTTTTATGCAAAGTTTTGCTTAAATTATGGTGGTATGTAACTTGTGGTAAATATGTTATTTACTTCCTTCAAAGCTTAAAAATAAAAACCACTCAACAAAAATCTAAAAATAATACATGAATATTGCAACAATATCCATAGATTATGGCATAAAATATGTGAGTTAGTTATCCACATGACATTATGTTGTGCAAAGGCTGCAATAAGACCTCCAAGTTATGGTTCAATCAAATGTTGAAAATTATTTTTTTGAATAATATTGAAAAATAAATATTTATTTTTCAAACTTAAAAAATAGAAATTGTACACCTTCAAGTTCTGGTTCAATTAAATGTTTGAATTTTTTGTTTTGTTTTGTTTTGTTTTAAACAATATAAAATGTATTTGTCAATGCTAAACTAATAGTGATCAACAAGCAAATTGATTGATATACATATTAATAATTATCAATAACAAATATTTCTGTGTATAATATAATATTTTTAATGAAGTTTATATATATATGGGGTAAATATTTTGTATTGCCTAAAAAAACATGAAATACATATTAAGTTATAGAGTTTTAGGTTTGTTTGGTACCGGGAAAATCAAAATAAGACCAGATTCAAAATGTCAACGTTTTCAAAAGAGCGAGGACATGTTTCTACTTGTTGATATAAAAATTAAAAACTAAAAACTAAAAATAGGACCACATAGACCATTTATAAACTGAGAAATACAAACAAATAGGATGTAGGAACGAGATAGAAAGAGATGGGTCAGGGATATTTATTTGGATCTGTAGTTTCAACTAGAATGGGCTCCTTGTTGTTTCCAAGAGAGAAACCCAGTTCAAGAGGAATGCCCATATGTCTTTCTATATGATTGAGCTTATGATCTAGAGCTATTAATTAACATTACATGTGATCCAAAGAGAGGAGAATGTTCTCCATGATCTCATTTCTGTCTACCAGGACCCGACCAAGAAGGAACTTGAGGTGCCAATATATTTCTACCATGTACATGTACTGGTTGTAATATCAGCATGTGTTCCCAACATTAGGAATTGAGTGAGATACTTCAATTAATATTTTGTGTTTGTAAGATTCATTACATATGGTAAGTTAGTGCACTAATCATCTTAAATTGTTTTAATTTTGACATATTTTAGTCTTATTTTAGATGATAATCAGGAATGTTATGTAATTATAAATTATAATTTAACATAGTGAATTTCACTTCTCAACATGGTATTTAATAAGGGGTGGCAGGAGTGGGGGGCGATTGTTCACCCTAAGAAACAACAAGAATATAAATTTTCTTGGGGATTGGGAGATGCAAGCAATAATATTGCAGAAGATTATGGTCTCTTTTAGGGTCTAAACCATATTGTAAAACTAGGAATCCAAGAAGTGTTTGTGATTAGTGATTCACTAATAATTCTCTCATAATTAGTCAATGTATCTTTCCCTTCTGATTATAAACTTGCAAAAGTATTCAAAAGGATTCAAAATTTATTCCATATTATCCTAAGAGGAAATGTCTCCATGTTTTAAGGACTAATAATGTCAATGTAGATAAAATGGCTAATTTGGGATCAATACTCTCCAAAGGAGAGCTGATATGGCAAGGGGGGGGGAAATGATGGTACCCCTACCATAAGGTATCAAATGAATTTCTTTTTCCAAAATTAAGAATAATTATAAATTGATATGGGGAGTCAGGGCCCCTGCTTTGGATCTAGTGTGAAGGACCCAAGGTAAGCATGCGAAATCCCCCACGCAAGATGTATACTTGAGACAAAGTCTCATGGAAATTTAGAGTACATGATCTGCAAGGGTGGTGTGTGAAGGTGCACGACATAGGCTAGAGTTTCACTTAGTTCCCGGATACAGTTGAAAATAGAATATATGGGGGTGTTATTACAGGAGAAAGATGCAAACTGGTCATGCCCCCATGTTGAGTTGGTTTTCTTGCAACAAGGAAGAGGTACCATTAGTCTCTTAGCTGACTTTTTCATGATTAACCAAAAGGAAAATGGTATTGGTGAAATTGATGAAATTGGGTGTGTTGAGTGGTTTTACTGGTGTTTAAAGCAATTGGAAATGCATAGTGGAGGCCAAAGTGGACAATGGTCTAACTGCATGCTTATTTGGGGCCCTATGAAGAATGTGGGAGGCCATTACAAACAAAGCTCATATACACGAAAAAATATTCGAAAAATATGAAATATGAAAATATCCATGATAGGAAAGTAATATATTTATATAGAAATTTTTGAATACAAGTCATATGAGATATGATATTATTACCGTAATGAGGGCCCGATTATATACCTAGGCAGGTGCCCCTTCATGAACGATTATGTCCTTAGAGACATGCCTTTCTAGTATATTAACCATTATTACTATTTAATTATTAATTATTTTATATTCATAACATTGCTATCCCCTTTAGAAAATATTTGTTCCCAAAGCTTATTGATGAAAAGGCTTGATCACTTTTTTTTGTCAAGTTGTCTTCTTGTCTCGGAACTGTCATCTTCGATGATACAAGACGATATGAACTACTGAGTGTGGTACAAAATTGGTGTACTGTGAAATGATCCAGTCATCCAAAATCAATCTTATGTGGAATTTTACAATTACTTGATAGTTGGGATAAATTATTATCATAAGACTGGATCGTGTAGTCATTAGTATTCTTCAGAGCATAAGACTGTTGTTTATGTTTTGAGTGATATGTACACTGATTGAGATGTTTTCTCTTGTGATTTGGATGTCGATAAGGAGTTCTTTTGATTTGATTTTCCCATGTTGTGTGTTAGGAAATTTCCTGATTTACATTAGGTATTGATGTTATTGAGTTGGTTACATAATATTCACTTGGAATTTTCATCATCTAAACTGCAACATTTGAATATGTTTTTCCTTCAACTTGTTTTCCATCTTCTTGAGTAATGATATTGACTAAATCGATATTAATTCCTTTTTATTTAAGTTGGACTATTACATCTGAAGACTTTGATACTTATTTCTTGACAAGTTCTTCTACTATTTTTTTCAACAATTTGTTATCTTTTTTAAGTTTCTTAATTTTATTGAGTAGACTTTGATTATGATTTTTTAGACTTAAGAGTTCTTCATTTCCTGAGTCAAATTTATTTTGGCATTTAAGCTTTCATCTTTTAAACACTCGATTTGTTCTAATAACCTTTGATTAAAGCTCTTTAAGCATAAATTTTCCTCTTCTTGTCCTGATAGGTGCATCTTGAGTTATTTCTTTGTAACCTAGCCTTTTTTACTTGTGCAGGTAAATTTTCATTGTGGTCTCTAAGACACGAAATTTATTTGTCCTTTTTCTATTATTTCCTTGTAATGCATATCCTTAAGATCTTTATGTTTTTGTAGTGACAATTTCATGTTTTGTTGAAGTTTGGTTATTTGTCTTCTAAAATCTTAATATGTGAATTATCTTTATCTTCCAACTGTAGTTTCTCGGTACACTGGATTACATCGCCTCTTAGGTGCAGTATTGGGTGTTCAACATGCAAGTTAGATTCTATTTTATCCAATTATTTATTAAAATTTGTGTTTTGTCGCTCAAGTGTCGCCATTAATTGTTTTATCCCTTCACAAAACTTCATATCTTCTTCTAAGGATGCTTTTTATGTGTAAATTTGATATTTAACTAAAGTAAGAGTTTTGTGACATTTACAATATTTGACATTTTAATTTTGAATGATTCAAGACCATTATGATATTCCTTTCTTTTTGTTTTCTTAACTTTCTTATAATTATTTTTTTTATACATCATTTTGAAAATCTATATATATTCCCTTTTATAACTTGGATTAAGAGTCACGAAACTTTTAATGACTTGAACCTTTAAAAGTATCCCTAAAGTGTCTCCTTTTAATATCACATGTTATGGTATTACTTTAATATGTTTATATACTTTATTTTTATTTTTTCCACCTATAAAAATATATTTCTAATTTATAAATTACCCTAACTTAAACCTATCCCCGAATCAACTTCATACCGTATGCATATGTCATGTGTGTACGAGTTGTGGCATTTAATCGATAATATGGTGACCTCAAGAAATTATGGTTTGCTTCATAGACAAGAAATAATTGTTGTGTGACAATTATGCGTGCTCAAAATCATCCCAAGAACAAGAAAGGTAATTATTGTGACAAACAACAATCCCTCGTAATTTTTCTGTGGAATGACATAACACTTTTTCTCTGGTGGTTGTTGCAGAGGGTGAAGATGGTGGACAGGGTCATTGAAATGTAGACTGGCAACGAAATCCTGTGATAGAGATGACAATGGTGGTGGCGACAACTAATATATGATGGGAGGGCATTCATGGTAGTGGCTACAGCATGGAAGGAATTCATGGCTACAATAACTTGGGTGGCAACTGCTACGAGTAGTGGCCACTGCTATGGGGATGATTGTTG